>RXID01015016.1:371156-384104 GCA_005019695.1 Trichopus zeylanicus subsp. travancoricus
CGCACGCCCCCGCCCGCGCCCACCCGCGCCTGCGGCCGCCACGCTGTCTGCTGCGACGACGAAACCCTAAACCGAAACGATAAATATCGTTTCGGCCGAAACATTTCGGTTTCGGCCGAAACGCCGAACCATGATTTATAGTATCGTTTCGGGTTTGGCTGAAACCGAACCGTTTCGGCCGAAACGTAAAACCCTGGATTAAATTACAATCAGGAGTTATAGATAAATAATTTTTTTAAAAAAATGTAAATAATTATGAAAATTTCATAAATTTTTTGATAATTAAGAAAATTTTAGTGAGCGTAGCTAATTAGCCCTTCAAAATAAATCAATCAAAAATTTATTCTCTATTCCCCTTCAAGGGCTTTAAATTGATGAAAATTCTGAAAAAAAAAAAAAAGCACAACAGAGGTTAGAATAAAACGAAAGAAGGATTAGGAAGCCAAAAGACAACAAAAATATCAGCGACATGTACTATTCTTTTTTTCCCTGTTTCGTTTCCTTTCTTCTTGACGTCCTTCACGTTTCTCTGCGGCACCTGCTACCGCACCCGTGCAACCTGTGCTGTCACTGAGCCATCGACGAACCGCCCAACTCAACCCGCCCCCCGCCCCCCAACCCGTCCCCTGGCGCCGTCCGATTGTGCCGCCAGCCTGGCTCGTACTTCTGGAGCTCTGCCGGTGCCTCCCAGCTCAGCCTGTTCTTGAGGTCGGCCCCTCCAGCCGAACGACCTGCCGGCGTCCGCCCGCGAGGACGATCCCTCACCAACCAAGCCTGCGATACTGTTCCTCTGCACCCCGTCTAGCCCCACACCCTGTTTAAGCTCCTCCGCACCAGCCCCACTTCTTCCCGTGGACATGCACCACAGCTGCCCCGTCCCTGAGCACTGCCTTCTCGCCTGCAACCTGGTCGGAGCCAGCCAGACCTAGCTCTACCGCCCGTGCCGTTCACTGCCACCCACGCCACCGCCTTCTACCTCCGGCCTCGCCTGAGCGCCTATCTCGCCAGCCGCGCTCCCCGTCGAAGGAGACCGGATCCGACCGTAATTGGTCGGGTACGGTCGTGAGAAGGGGAGGGGACCATCTTGAGTTGCTGTCGGCAAGCAAGGAAAGAGGATTAGGGTTTTGAGGAAGAAGAAAGAGGGCGCAAGAGAAGAGAAGGCAAAGCTTGGTCAGCCATTAGTGTGGTGATGAAGCTTGGGTGAGGAAGAGAAGAAGAGGGATTCGGGCCTTAGGACGAGACATGGGTTTGAAAGAGAAGAGGAGATCAGTGAGAGCTCAACCATGGAGAAGGTTGTTCTCCGTGTTGAAAGAAAATAAAAGAAGAGGAGACACGGGGTGAAGAAGGAGGCGGAAAAAAGCGCTTTGTCGGCCAACTGTGAGGGAGGAGTACGGATAGACTTGTGGAAGTGAAACAAAGAAAATATCGCTCACGTGGGTAGCAATCCAAAAGAGTAAAAAAAAAAGTAAAACAAAAAAAAGAAAAAAGAAAAATGTGATTTGGTTGGGGAGAAGGGCAGACTTAAACAAAAATAAGATAGTGGGAGTTGCCCAGAAAAATAAAGGAAAAAAAAATTTACAGTAATAATTCTGAGTCACATGTAATTTTTGGTGTCTTGTAGAACTTTAATATTATTATAATTATTCGTGATTCTTTAAAAGACAGCGGAATTTTATCAACATTATGATCATTCGTAAGTTTTCAAATAACCATGGAATTTTATTAATATCACAGTCACTTGCAGTTATTCAAATGATAGCAGAATTTTATTAACACCGCAACCACCCGTGACCCATCATATAATAGTGGAATTCCACCAACACTGCAATTCTTTGTATAACGGTGAATCTCAACACCGTGATCATTCACAACCTCCTTCGCATGACAACAGAACTTCATCGCGGTCATTCACAATTTTGCATATCAAGGGACCCCCTAACACTGTGGTCACCCACCGTTTTGCATATGGGTTAATCTTCGGGTCTATTGAAACTATAAGTCAACATTTATGTCCATCGAAATTATAGATCAGTTTTTGGGTTCATCAAAACTATAAGTTAGTCTTCAGACCCGTTGAAATTATAAGTCAACCTTCGGGTTCGCTAAACCTATAAGCTAGCTTTCAGGTTTGTCAAAACTATAAGCTAGTTTACAGACCTGTCGAAATTATAGATTAGCCTTAAGGATTGCTAAAACCAGACTAGTTTTTGGGCTCGCCGAACTCATGATAGCCTTTAGGCTAGCCAAAATCAGACTAGCCTTCGGATCTACTAAACCCAATATAACCTTCGAGTCTGCTGAAACTAAAGGCTGACTTTCAAGTTCGCCGAAATTATAAGGTAGCATATGGGCCCGCTAAATCAAGCCGTCGTTTAGCTCACACCCCCTAAGACAACTTTTGAGCTAGTGATCCAAATCAGCCCTTGAGGTTACACATTTAAGACCAGTTCACAGATTCGTCCAAAATTATCATAATAGCTAAAGACTCTCAAATCAAATTGATTTACACGAAGTGGCTAATCACATTAAACTCAAAACTAAATTAACTCAGATGAATCACCAAATGAACCCAAATTGATCAAATAAATGAACTAAAACTCAAATTAAATTAGACCCGAAATTTAAATTGAGTTAACTTAAACTAAATAAGCTTAGATTCAACCATAATCAGATTCGAGTTAGGTCAATTCAAAATCAAGTCAAATTAAATCCAATTTGGATTGAAGTGAGCTCGAATCAAATCCTAAATGGGGTAAGTTAACTTCAAACTAAAGGGTTAAATTTAAAGTCAAACTAGAACTAGAGCAAACTTAAACTAAAACTAAGTTGAATCAAATTAACTTGAACTCAAATTGAAGTCCATCATGAAGGTTCAACATAAGGTTGAATTTGACTCGAGTCAAATAAAATCATAATTGAGTCAAAATTGGATTCTAAATATTGAATTGAATCAAGTTAGACTCAAATTGAAATTAGCACTACTCTAACTAGTGTCAATTATCAGTATTTGACAAATATTCTTCTAAAATTTAATGTCAAGCTTGGTGAATTAAATTTATTATTGCACATTAAATATTCACTGTCAATACCAATAATGATTTTGGAATAGATGTTTGCACGATTCCCTTGGTCATGCTATAAAGCATCAGTGAGAACTCAAATCACTAAAAGTTTTTGGAATAAAAAACTAGAATGTATCATTATATTTCAAGGAGTTAGGAATTGCAATTCAATCAAGTTTTAAATATCAAGTTGAATCAATTTAGACTCGAATTAAATTTGAGTGTTGAACATTGGACTGATTCCAAATTAAACTCAAATCCGAAGTAAATTAGTCCTAATGGAATTAAATAAGGTCAAACTAAATTTCACTAGGTATGCTGAACCTTCGGCAAAACTCTAAAACTGTGAACAATGAGTGATGTTACCATTCTGACCTAAACCAAAACTAATTCAAATGGAACTAAACTAAATTAAACTAAATTCCACCGAGTGGCTACAAAAGCCTTTGGCAGCACTTCAAGGTTATGCCCAACTTCATAAGTAGTGGGTAACACTACTTTAAAATCAAATAAATTATCACTTACACCTCATTAGTTATGTAAATACTTTAAAACCAAATAAAATTATTACTTATGCATCATTGACTATAGAAACACTTTAAAATCAAATAAAGTTATTTCTTATGCATCATTCACTATAGAAACACTTTAAAACCAAATAAAGGGCCTATAAATATTTTAGTAATATATAGGGTTTAGTGGGGTAGTGCTAAGGTTGAACTAGAGAAAAATAGAAAGAAAAGAATAGAAAAGAGAAAGAGAGAGTATGTCGACTCTCATGTGTGAGTTTTTCTAGTGCTTCTCGGTAGTCTCTCGTGGTAGTTTCTCGTGGTGTTCTCTTTAAGATTTTTTTGAAGGTGAAGGCGTTGTCGAAGCTTGGCGAAAGCGTTTTATTGAGTAAGAAAGAGTGCAACCTTTCTTATAAATTCTTGTAAAATCTTTTGATAGTGAATCTCTCGCTTCTTCCGTGGATATAACCCGATTTTAAGTGAATCATGTATATTGTTGTGTCTTTTCTTGTTATTTTCTTTTATCTTACATTACTTTTTACTTCTTGTTTTGTTTGAGAATAAGGTGATTTGTGAATCTTTTGCTGCGAATCCTAATAATTGCTTATGTCTTATTAGCTATAAAAATACTATAAAATTAATAAAGTTATTGCTTACACCTCACGGACTATAAAAATACTTCAAAACTAGATGAAATTATTATTTATACCTCATTGACTATAGAAACACTTTAAATCAATAAAGTTATTGGTTACATTCTATGAACTATGAAAACACTTCAAAATAAAATAAAGTTATTACTTATATCTCATTGGCTATAAAAATACTTTTAAGATCAATGAAGTTATTTCTTATGGTTGATTAACTAGAAAAATACTTCAAAATTAATAAAGTTATTACTTACATCCCACGGGCTATAGAAATACTTTAAAACCAAATGAAGTTATTGTTTATACCTCATTTACTATAAAAATACTTCAAAATCAAATGAAATTATTTATTTTACCTTATTGGCGATAGAGATATTTCAAAATCAAATAAAATTATTGCTTACATCTCATTGACTATAGAAATACTTTAAAATTAAATAAAATTATTGTTTATATCTCATTAGCTAAAAAAATACTTCAAAACCAAATAAAGTTATTGCTTATACTTCATTGACTATAGAAATACTTTAAAATCAAACGTAAGTTATTACTTACACCTCATTGTCTATAAAAATACTTTAAAATAAATAAAATTATTATCTACATCTCATTAGCTATGGAAACACTTCAAAACTAAATAAATTTATCACCTACGCCTAATTGAATAACAAAAATGCTTCAAAGTAAATAAAGGTATCACCAACACCTTATTGGCTAATGAAAATATTTTAATACAAAAGAAGCTATCATTAATGCTCAGGTTATTAGAAACACTTCACCCTTCATTCTTTTTTCGTATCCCATCAGAAAATATCACCAAAAAAAAATTATCAATATCCGTTGAAGACCTAATCAAGACCCATTTGAGTCAGATATCACATGGTCTAGCCTATGAAAGTCGACCAACAGCACATACTAAAGCTCCTTCTTTCTCTTTTCCGTTTCTTTATTTTTTTCATATTTTTTATAATTTCATATTGAAATTTATTGTAAAGTGAGAGCATACCCTTTCTTAAGTCATGTATATTTCTTAAAATTAATTAAATGTTTTCTTCTTTTTTATTTTATGTCTCTATTTTATTAGTTAGATTTCTTGATTTAGGAAGTTCTTAATAATTATCAAAATAATTAATAACAGAGTTTTGCATCTGTTGAAAGTTAATATTTCTACAACACCTAATAGTGAATTTGAAATTAAAACATATTTTAATTTGTGCACCAAGGTCATTTCCAGGATTGCTACTTTAGAATGTCGAAATTGATCCCATACATCTTATAAGGATTTGCTTACTCCATACATGAGGTGATGCAATTTTGATGGGATCGCTTCTTTGATCCCAGTGACCTTTTTATCTCAAGAGGATTGATGAGATAGCGCTAGAAAGGGTGCTAGTTCTCTACAACTCCAGGGTGGAGGCCCGCATGCCTCATCCAACTATCGTGGTGCTAGTTCCTCTAGCTCATTAGTCCGACATTGAGAGTTCGCAAGCTGCAAAAGATTAGGCCGAAAGTTTCGCACACAGTTGAAAATTGAACTATTGAGGAGGGCAGCCCCGTGACTTCAAAAAAAGACCTCATTTTGGCATTAGAAGGTTGTGTTTTCTTTTCATGATTGTAATAAACTTGTTTTCATCAGCAAAAATACTTATTGTTCCACCCATCTTCTATTCTTCATTTTTGGGTGATGTTGTAGCAATTTATATTGATAGCTCAATGGTTTCAAGGAAACCCCTTCTTCCATGTTTTCTGCATTGTTGCAACTCAATTCAAGGATTCGGAGCAATTTAATTAAGCATAGGCACTTAGTTACTTCTCTTGATTCTCAGCCGAATGTCGATGATCATGGTTATAACTTGTTTAGTTGGTTGAACTTTGTCTAAAGTATCGAGTTTTGTTGAGTCGTCCAAACAAACTTAAGAGATTCTAGTGTACGATCAAGCCAAGTCTAGAGGTCGAAGCACAAGCAAAAATCCTCTTCCAGGTTGACGCCTAACTATTACAACAAACAAGGGGTATCTTTATAGATGATTCTCTTGTGGTGAGGCCGCATAACCTTGATGAAAATTATCGGTGTCGGATACCGGCCTTAGGCTGAAAAATTTTGAAAATTTTCATTGTGAATTTTTAGTGAGATTTTCAAAAAAATGAAAGGCTGTACAAGAGTCAAAATAGAATCCTTCTTTTACTTTTCTCATTTTTTTTTCCGTCCCGTTGCATCATTTTTTCTTTCATTTTTTCAAAATGTTCTAAAATCATCAAATATAATTCAGTCAATTTTTAAGTAAATTTAAAAAGAGTTAGGAAATAAATTCGCGATCATTTTTAAACAAAGCGGTGGACAAGTCCCGCTATTATCTTATTAATGTTTTATACTTACAAACTAAATTGTATACACGAGAATCTCACAAAAATTGTTTTTTTTTTTTTCTTTTTAAATATATCCTGCAGTCGTTGAAGGAGTTCTGTAAACTTTTTTCGAAGAACTGACCCGTTTTATTGGTGGGTACACGAATTTAAAAGGGTCCGGTTTTAAAAACATTGCTTATAAGTGGACAATTTATTACGTGCAACTCAAACTGCATCCCGAGGTGGTTTTCATTTTTCTTTTTTTTTTTCAGAAAACTTCGTTCCATTGGTATTATGAAAACATATTACATCACTGTGATATAATATTACATTCCCATAAAATTAACAGTACATAGTTGCCAAAGTACGTAAGACAAAGAAGATAATTCTAATAATACACCAAAAAAACTAGGATCAACACATAAACCAAAATCCAGACAATCAATCTGCCATCATATTAACTTCCCTATAAGCTCACCTGTATCCATATGCTACTCGAACACCCTGCTGAACAAAAGCCAAGATATTTCCAACAAATTGCTTCAGTACCAAGGGGTTTGTTCAATTTGACCATGCATGTAATTGGGAAATTCAGTTGTTTATTAGTTTGATTTAAATTTTCCATTTATATCAGTTAAAATACATCTAATGACTAATGCTCTGATTTGACTTTACATTCTAATAGCCCACGAGTTGAAATGCGACGTGTTCTATTCGAATACAGACGCATTTGGTTCCACAGTTTCCACCAGTATTATGTTAAGGAAAATCATTATCATAAAAATTATAATTATTTTTCACACTATGAATCTATTTATAAACATTTCTACTTATAAACTAGACAATTGCCTTGGCCATCCACCCGCCCACAGACAGAAAAAAAGGAAAAAAATCACAGGTGTACAGGTGTTAATTACTACACAATACTTCTAATCACCAGCACAAAAGCAAAAATTAGACAATATCTCCTCCATCTTATTTATAGGTCAGAAGCATATATGTAATCTCATATATCCCTTGTAATGAAATGGATATCAAGACATAAAATGGATCCAAGTTTTCTTGTTATCATCACTGCTTGAAACATGCATGCACATCACAAGAACCAATACACAAGCATCGGCTGTTCAAATCCAGCTTCCTGCCTTGATGCCAATCATCTTGAGCCTCGCTGTTACCATCCTCGTTCTCATTGTTTAGAAAATCCTCAGATGGATCTTCCTCCTCCCCTTGAGCATTCCCCCACCCATGAACAATCTCCTCTGCATTCCTGGCCTGTTCCTGCCCATATGTAGCTTGGCCAGGGCCCTCATCAACATGGGACCCCATGGCGCTCCCCCGCATTGGAGCACGGGCCATCATTTCAGCATGCACTTGAGCCTCCGCCCGAGCCTGCTCAGCCATAGACATTCTCATCTTTGCCTCTGCAGCCTCGCGACCAGTCTTTTCCCTAGAATCCATCTCTTCCCGCAGCTCAAGAAGCACTTGCTTTTCCTCCTGGAGAAGGGCCTGCTCAATCATCAGCCGTTCTTCTGATCGAAATTCCCCGTGAGCTCGCTTTCGGAACATGATGTTGAAGGCAAGGACTTGCTTCTCGAAGGTGGTGGTGAACTCGGCGATTTTGCCGAGGATGTTGTGGTCCCATTGCTGCAGGCGGGAGGGAAGCTGGCCAGTACTGTCGCTGTCAAGGACCTTGTCATCTTCCTCGGCCTCAAAATCCGAAACCACATGATATGGCAATAGCCTGTGCACATTTAACACAAAAAGGATGCAAAAATAGGTCCTATTGTTTTTAAAAAGATACAAGCAATATAAACACAAGTGAAAGACAAAGTAAATTACTAGGATCTACAAGAAATGAAATAATAAAGGACAGAGCAGGCATACTTATGCTAATCTGCATTTTTAATAAAAAGCAAACCATGAAGGATAAAAGATTATCATAATGGCAAAAATGCTCAAGAACAACTTTGCTAACAAAGAAAGTATAACCAACTCCCTTATCACACTTACCTTCACTATCTGAATTTTTTTGTCAGCTATAGAAAAGAGAAAAAACAGTTTAGACAAATACCACAGGAAAAGTAGGATGCCCTGGAAGTATGTGGCCTTAACTAGCCTTGCAATAATGAGAATGACTCTGTAACAGTTGCAAAGTGCAAATGTTCACAACAGATTGTGTTGCTTACTTGCTTCAGACTGTTTTTTAGCTCCCTTGACCTCAGAGCCATCACTTCCTTCTCCAGAATCTGATTAAACTCCTCTCTAAGGGCCTGTTTGTTTCAATTCCCTTTCCCCGGAAATGGGGGAATTGAGGGAATTGGGAGCCCAATTCCCTCAATTCCCTTGTTTGTTTCAATTCCAGAAGCCCGGCATCGAGGGAATCAGCCGATTCCCAATTCCCTCGATTCCTCCTTTCATTTCCTCTCGAAAACGACGGGAAACCGTGATTTCCCGTGTTTTCCCGATCTCGTCTCTCTGGCCTTTCGTCCCCGATTTCGAACGAAAATTTCAGATCGAGGTCGTCTTCCCCGATCTCCTCTTCCCCGATCTCCTCTTCCCCGATCTCATCTTCACGAAAATTTCAGATCGAGGTCGTCTTCCGTCTCTCGTCTTCCCGATCTTCCCCGAGCTCGTCTTCACGACCGCTGCTCCGGATCGTTCCCCGAGCTCGTCTTCACGACCGCTGCTCCGGATCGTTCCCCGATCTCGTCTTCTCGACCGCTGCTCCGGATCATCTTCCCGATCTTCCCCGATCTCGTCTTCACGACCGCTGCTCCGGATCGTTCTCCGATCTCGTCTTCTCGACCGCTGCTCTGGATTGTGTTCCCGATCTTCCCCGATCTCGTCTTCACGAGCTTCCCGATCTCGTATTCCCGACGGCCATCCCGACCGCTGCCCCAATTGCGGCCCGACGGCCCTCCCGACCACTGCCCCGACCGCTGCCCTGACCATGGCCCGACCACTGCCCTGACCACGGCCCGACCGCTGCCCCTGTTCTTCACGAGTTCTTCACTATCATCGTGAAGCTATTTTGGTTGGATTACTAAGCTTTACGGTTCTGCCGTAATTTTCAGAGAAGCTGAAATCCGGAAAATTCAACCAATTGGGTTCCAAATTTGATGAAGGTATTATTTTTACTCAATTTTTTATCTGTTTTGATGATTTTTTTTTTGGTTGAATTACAGATGATCAGGTTGGGAGAGCGAGAAACAGAGTGCTTTAATTGCAGAAAACACTTATATTGGTTCTTCATTATTGCCGTAGATAAGGAAAACACAGAGAATTGTATGAAATCACGGGTCCATGGAAAGAAGACATGTTGTTTTTGTTTGTTAATGAGCCAAAATCCTGTTCTCTTTATATCATAATGTTTGTACCTTGCCGACATGATTTAGATTTGATGTTAACTTTGATCATCCAGTATGTTTTAATCATAGTAGGTTGATGTTTTTGATTCTCTGATAGGAAATTTAGAGTAAGTTTCAAAAATTTTGGTTGTATTTTACCTGTTTATACAAAAAGGAGGCTTTATGAATGAGTTTTTCTTCTACTTCAACAATTTATGGATTTGTCATTTTATTAGTTTCAACAAGTTTAGTTCAGTCGGTATATGGATTATTTTTCTGATATCTTCCTGGTACTATAGGTTTTAACTTTTTTATAAATATTTGAATATTAGATGGACGAAGACGAGTTAGATTTGTTCAGAATACGAGCTGCTGGATATTGCTACCTAATAGCAGCATATTTGATAATGATGATTATTAGCAGAAGAAGAAGAACCCAATTGCAAATTGAACCAATAACCAACAGAGAGTCTCTGAGATGTGGCAATATTCACAATATTTTATATGGTGGTAGAAGTAACTGTTTTGACTATTTGAGAATGGATGTGCCTATATTCATGCAGTTGGTCAATATGTTGCGAGATCGAAATCTCTTATACGATACACGACATATTACCGTTGAGGAACAACTTGCAATATTTTTGCATTATATTGGTTTTCACTCAAGAAATAGAAGCATGAAGATAGTTTTTTTAAGGTCTGGTGAGACAATTAGTCGATATTTTAATGCATGCCTCCGAGCTATATGTGGAATCAGAGATCAGTTCATGTCTCAAGCAGACGCTTCGACACATCCCATCATAGAGAACAATAGGAGGACTTTTCGTATATTGGAGGGAACTCCTTTCTTTCCATTCAAAACCCAAGTTGATATAGTTCTTGCTTGTTGTGTCATCCACAATTATATCCTGATTGCTGATCCAAATGACGAAATACTGAATAGTAATATGGATGTGGATGATGAGAACGAGGTTGCAGCAGAGAATGAGTCATTCTACGTTAGTCAAACAAGAAGGGAGCAACGTGAGGAGAATCTCCAGTGGATTCGTTTAAGAGATAACATAGCTGCAGAGATGTGGGAGGCTTATAATCATCATTAGAATTTTGTTGTATCTGTGAACATGTTTTTGTGTTTATCCTTTTTTGCTTATATCAAATTATTTCGTTTGTGCCTATATTTACGTGACTTGTATTGTGAATGTCCTATTATTATACTGGTTTGTTTGATATGATACTTGTTCTTTATATTAAATAAGTATATAGTTATATATTTTGTAATGATCTGTTAAGTTAAACTATGTATTTAACTATCTTTTGAGCGGACTTTTGTATTACCTTGCTAAGATGTCTTTTGTAATATATTAAGTTGTCTCTGTAGTACATACAAATCATCATAATATTTATTGTGCTATTTATACATATAGTGAAACTGAAATCCCTTCATTTTTCGGTCTTTTTGTAAAATCTTATTAATTTTTAAAATTATTTCAATAATTTTAAAAATTAAAATATTTTCTTAATCAAATTACTTAAATATTAATTATTTTCAAAAAAAATAATTATATATTTTTTATGTTTATTTAACATTATTTTAGAAGATAATGAAAAAATTATATTAAATAAATCTATAATTGATTATAATAAGTTATTTACATAGTCTATTTTTTAAAATTTTTTAAAATATTTATTACTTTTTAATTATTTTTATATATTTCTCAATTCTCTACAGTACAAAATCATACAAACACAAGAATTCAACAACTTATGGAATTGATCAATTCCATTTGTCAACCAAACAACGGAAAGGAATTGACCAATTCCCAATTCCCTACAGTAAATACTCATCCAAACACAGGAATTATCCAATTCCTTCAATTCCCTCAATTCCCTGGAATCACTCAATTCCCTCAATTCCATGATTCCTTTCCCCGGAATTGAACCAAACGGGCCCTAAGTCTCTTTCAACTTTTCAAAGTCTTGCCATATCATAAAATAAATTTTCCAACAATCAAACTATGCTTGAAATAATTTTGTCCATGTGACTAGTAGTACCTGGATAAGAAAAAGTTGAATTCCCTACACATTAGGGTAGTAAACACTTTCTAGCACTAAACCAGGAGGTAACTAGCTAAGGTTACCTGATAGTGGACAGGCAAAAATTTAATACTGTACCATATCTTTAGCTGAATCTTGAATTTCTAATGGTTTCAAATATTTCTCCAACATCTGTTTTATAACTTCTACACTTATTCACAATAATGCCAAACAACTCCCATTGATAAGTAGCACATCAAACTCAAAAGTTTTTGGAATTACTTACAAGTTAATGGACAAAACAAAGCATATAGAAAGAAACATAACATGGCTCCTTCTATCTATAGAGCTTAAATTGGATTTTCTTTCTTTTTTGTTGTTGATCTCAAAAATAGACTAGTAATATTCAGAATGAAACCAAATGGAAAATTGGTCAAAGACCTCATCCTATACAGATTCAATATTTTAACATTAAGATTCCAAGAGTCAGAAACAGCAAGTTGTTCAATTAGAAAACCAACTTAAACTAACTTTCAGATAAGCATTTTACAATCCCAAGCACATTTTTAGCTACTCTACCGAAGTCCTCATCTCTTAATAAATGAACTGATCAAAGTCATGAAGGTCAGCCCCACTGAACATTCATTTAAAATTTGCCAGATAAGCATAAAACTGAATTTTTTTTTAATCCTTTTATTTAAATGACAGTTCAAGCTTTGAAAATGAACATATAATCAAACAGAAGGTTGCCAATCCCTTTTGTCTGAGCTTATTCTCTCATCTAGGACTAGGATAATTCAAATTTATAAATTCTAGGTTAGATAAGTTGCTATTGAGTCAAAAGATAGAAGATTTATAATACACAAGACAGGGATGATAGAAAGATCTAGGCATCTAGCAGCCGCATGAGAAAATTTTACATGTAGGTCATCTAACTAACTAGTTGTTCTCATATAGAGGAACAGAAAAAACTAGGTTTTACGCTTTCATAAGGGAG